>OU015498.1:107481620-107484120 GCA_907164885.2 Dolomedes plantarius
AAATTTATATCACGAGAAAGATCATAAAAATTCCTTTAAAATGAAATTTTACCTCCATTTTCTCATATTTGCTGAATTTTTAAAGATTAATTTTTAGAATTTAATTTATTAAATGCAGATCACGTGGTTTCTTTTCCTTTTGTGATACTTTAAATTAATTTAGCGTCACGTGCATAGCAACGAAATAAATTGACGAAAAAAATATTAAAATACGGCAAAAGATAAAATTTAACCACTAGACTAATTGAGATGGAAGTTTTTTAAGAATTTAGTTCAAATTAGTATGTTTTATGGATACTAAACATACAAATTAATTTAATACATTGACCAATGTATTTAATTTGAATGTACTACGTAGCGAAGGACGGGTATTCAGATAGTTCTTAATATATGAAGTGAAATTTCAACAGAAAGAGAGATATCTATCAGAGTCTAGAAGATCTCTGTTTGTTGCAGAAGTTGCATATAAAATGTAGCAGTGATAGCCTTACTGGTAAAATTTATTTTTGGCATTGACACTGAATTTATTTATAATAGGATCTTAATTTCTTTTTGCAAATGTGGGTAACATTTAGAAATTTTGAGCTCCTTTTAAGTAACTAAATTTTTTGTAATTTTTCTGTATTTATCGTTAATTTATTTCCGATATGATGTTCATTTCCCCAAAACATTATTCAACATCTTATGAAAATCTTTCTTGAACCGATGTCTGATGGACAGACGTTCCACTCTGCAACAGAACATATTATAGTCCAACTAAAAGATGTCTATAAACAATTCATCTATTTAAAGTTAATATGCATATGATGCGGCTGTGAATGTTAAATACATAGAAAATTCACAGAAAATGTATAGAAGATATTTACCTAATAAGAAGATATACAGAGGCTGTTCGCACATTTTTTAGACGATTTTGGTAAGCAGTAATAAAAAATCGTTTGCTGCAAAATAAATAATTGCAATTCTACTATGTTTTTAAAAGTCAAAATTATCGTCTGCGGCTTGAAAGTTTTGTTTTTATTCAAAATGACGTTTTAAACAAAGCAGTGGTTCTAAGGCTACATTTATGCTCTTTCCGAAGAGAAATAGGCATACTCCGTTATCCAAAAACGATGTGAGAGTCATGGATTTGTGATATCTAAAGCGTCGATAGGTAATATCGTCAACAAGATAGGAAAAGAACGTCAAATTGGAGCCTCAAGTGGGACAAAAATTCCAAACAAGTATCCAAGGAAAAAACGGACATCTTCGACAATTGCAAAGGTACATTGTTTAATGTTAAAAGAAAATCCCCCTAGTCAAAAGACAGTTGCAAAATCATTAAAATGCTCGGTGTCCACTGTAAACAAAATGATAAACGTTGATTTAAATCTTAAGAAAGCGAAAAAACGCAATGTGCATCGTCTTCTTCCAAATCATATCGCTGAACGCAGGACACGCTGCAGAATTCTATATGAGAAACACTTATCCAAAGAAAAATGGAAAACAATTGTCACAATAGATGAATCATGGGTGTATTTAAATGATTGCAACAAAAAAAGAACCATTTATTATCATAAAAGGGGAGAAAAAAATTTAAGTACATGGTTCAAAGAATCGAAAGAAAGTTTTTCTAAGGGATTCACGATTGTTGCTGGTTTTTCTTATAATGGCAAGTTAAAAATAAAGAGAGTGGGAAAAATGTCAAGATTAACTCCAAATACTATCAGGAACATATTTTATCGCCAATTTTTCTGAATGAAATACCATCGCTTTACCCACAGTGCCATCAATCTGTGAGACTCCATCAGGACAAAGCTAGCAGTCACACATCAAAATCCACTGTAAATTTCCTAAAATAAATAGAACAAAAAACTGGTATCAAGGCCATACCCTTCACTGATATCCCTACTAAATCTCCCGATGTATCACCTATGGATTTTTGGGCTTTCGGACTTTTAAAATCTGCATTATCCAAACGTCGTCCCAAAACCCTTACAGGACTCTGGAAAGCTGTTCAGGAGGAATGGGATAGAATACCTCTTCTGACACTTCAAAAGGCATTATTATCCTGGAAATTGCGGTGTCGAAAGATAGTTCAGAATAAGGGATGTCAAATAGAACATTTAAAACACAAGAATTTTATGTAATTTTGTTTTGTGAATACAATATACATCGTCTAAAAAATGTGTGAACAGCCTCTGTATACCAATAAAGCCACGAGTCGCAAATACAAATAATAAAATAAAAATCAATGTATACCACATTTAAGGCCTTTTTTCCTTTTATATAAGGAAGTAAATGGACTCTAAAAATAATTTTTGAGCATTTTCAATTTTTTTGTAAACTTATCTTTGACGATTTGTTAAAATCCATCAATAAAAATGTTTTTGAAAAGCCAACTTATTGTGCCTTTGAATTCAAATTTGACTATTCGCATAAGCATCATGAATATTTCCCATTTGTTAAAAATTTAATACTGAACATTAACATACAACTCTAAACAATTCATCTGTGTAGA